>JAWMAG010000246.1:0-25810 GCA_037013455.1 Ceratitis rosa | reverse complement strand
AGTTAGTTATATCAGTTTTTAATAAAACTAACAAAATGCACTGCAGTTAGTTATATCAGTTTTTAATAAAACTAACAAAATGCAATGAAGTTAGTTATATCAGTTTTTAATAAAACTAACAAAATGCAATGAAGTTAGTTATATCAGTTTTTAATAAAACTAACAAAATGCACTGCAGTTAGTTATATCAGTTTTTAATAAAACTAACAAAATGCACTGAAGTTAGTTATATCAGTTTTTAATAAAACTAACAAAATGCAATGAAGTTAGTTATATCAGTTTTAATAAAACTAACAAAATGCACTGCAGTTAGTTATATCAGTTTTTAATAAAACTAACAAAATGCAATGCAGTTAGTTATATCAGTTTTTAATAAAACTAACAAAATGCACTGCAGTTAGTTATATCAGTTTTTAATAAAACTAACAAAATGCACTGCAGTTAGTTATAATCAGTTTTTAATAAAACTAACAAAATGCAATGCAGTTAGTTATATCAGTTTTTAATAAAACTAACAAAATGCAATGAAGTTAGTTATATCAGTTTTTAATAAAACTAACAAAATGCACTGCAGTTAGTTATATCAGTTTTTAATAAAACTAACAAATGCACTGCAGTTAGTTATATCAGTTTTTAATAAAACTAACAAAATGCAATGAAGTTAGTTATATCAGTTTTTAATAAAACTAACAAAATGCACTGCAGTTAGTTATATCAGTTTTAATAAAACTAACAAAATGCAATGAAGTTAGTTATATCAGTTTTTAATAAAACTAACAAAATGCAATGAAGTTAGTTATATCAGTTTTAATAAAACTAACAAAATGCACTGCAGTTAGTTATATCAGTTTTTAATAAAACTAACAAAATGCACTGCAGTTAGTTATATCAGTTTTTAATAAAACTAACAAAATGCAATGCAGTTAGTTATATCAGTTTTTAATAAACTAACAAAATGCACTGCAGTTAGTTATATCAGTTTTTAATAAAACTAACAAAATGCAATGAAGTTAGTTATATCAGTTTTTAATAAAACTAACAAAATGCACTGCAGTTAGTTATATCAGTTTTTAATAAAACTAACAAATGCACTGCAGTTAGTTATATCAGTTTTTAATAAAACTAACAAAATGCAATGAAGTTAGTTATATCAGTTTTTAATAAAACTAACAAAATGCACTGCAGTTAGTTATATCAGTTTTTAATAAAACTAACAAAATGCAATGAAGTTAGTTATATCAGTTTTTAATAAAACTAACAAAATGCAATGAAGTTAGTTATATCAGTTTTTAATAAAACTAACAAAATGCACTGCAGTTAGTTATATCAGTTTTTAATAAAACTAACAAAATGCAATGAAGTTAGTTATATCAGTTTTTAATAAAACTAACAAAATGCACTGCAGTTAGTTATATCAGTTTTTAATAAAACTAACAAAATGCAATGAAGTTAGTTATATCAGTTTTTAATAAAACTAACAAAATGCACTGCAGTTAGTTATATCAGTTTTTAATAAAACTAACAAAATGCACTGCAGTTAGTTATATCAGTTTTTAATAAAACTAACAAAATGCAATGAAGTTAGTTATATCAGTTTTTAATAAAACTAACAAAATGCACTGCAGTTAGTTATATCAGTTTTTAATAAAACTAACAAAATGCACTGCAGTTAGTTATATCAGTTTTTAATAAAACTAACAAAATGCAATGAAGTTAGTTATATCAGTTTTTAATAAAACTAACAAAATGCACTGCAGTTAGTTATATCAGTTTTTAATAAAACTAACAAAATGCACTGCAGTTAGTTATATCAGTTTTTAATAAAACTAACAAAATGCAATGAAGTTAGTTATATCAGTTTTTAATAAAACTAACAAAATGCAATGAAGTTAGTTATATCAGTTTTTAATAAAACTAACAAAATGCACTGCAGTTAGTTATATCAGTTTTTAATAAAACTAACAAAATGCACTGAAGTTAGTTATATCAGTTTTTAATAAAACTAACAAAATGCAATGAAGTTAGTTATATCAGTTTTTAATAAAACTAACAAAATGCAATGCAGTTAGTTATATCAGTTTTTAATAAAACTAACAAAATGCAATGAAGTTAGTTATATCAGTTTTTAATAAAACTAACAAAATGCAATGAAGTTAGTTATATCAGTTTTTAATAAAACTAACAAAATGCACTGCAGTTAGTTATATCAGTTTTTAATAAAACTAACAAAATGCAATGAAGTTAGTTATATCAGTTTTTAATAAAACTAACAAAATGCAATGCAGTTAGTTATATCAGTTTTTAATAAAACTAACAAAATGCAATGAAGTTAGTTATATCAGTTTTTAATAAAACTAACAAATGCAATGAAGTTAGTTATATCAGTTTTTAATAAAACTAACAAAATGCAATGCAGTTAGTTATATCAGTTTTTAATAAAACTAACAAAATGCAATGCAGTTAGTTATATCAGTTTTTAATAAAACTAACAAAATGCACTGCAGTTAGTTATATCAGTTTTTAATAAAACTAACAAAATGCAATGAAGTTAGTTATATCAGTTTTTAATAAAACTAACAAAATGCACTGCAGTTAGTTATATCAGTTTTTAATAAAACTAACAAAATGCAATGAAGTTAGTTATATCAGTTTTTAATAAAACTAACAAAATGCAATGAAGTTAGTTATATCAGTTTTTAATAAAACTAACAAAATGCACTGCAGTTAGTTATATCAGTTTTTAATAAAACTAACAAAATGCAATGCAGTTAGTTATATCAGTTTTTAATAAAACTAACAAAATGCAATGAAGTTAGTTATATCAGTTTTTAATAAAACTAACAAAATGCACTGCAGTTAGTTATATCAGTTTTTAATAAAACTAACAAAATGCAATGAAGTTAGTATCAGTTTTTAATAAAACTAACAAAATGCACTGCAGTTAGTTATATCAGTTTTTAATAAAACTAACAAAATGCAATGAAGTTAGTTATATCAGTTTTTAATAAAACTAACAAAATGCACTGCAGTTAGTTATATCAGTTTTTAATAAAACTAACAAAATGCAATGAAGTTAGTTATATCAGTTTTTAATAAAACTAACAAAATGCACTGCAGTTAGTTATATCAGTTTTTAATAAAACTAACAAAATGCACTGCAGTTAGTTATATCAGTTTTTAATAAAACTAACAAAATGCAATGAAGTTAGTTATATCAGTTTTTAATAAAACTAACAAAATGCAATGAAGTTAGTTATATCAGTTTTTAATAAAACTAACAAAATGCACTGCAGTTAGTTATATCAGTTTTTAATAAAACTAACAAAATGCAATGAAGTTAGTTATATCAGTTTTTAATAAAACTAACAAAATGCACTGCAGTTAGTTATATCAGTTTTTAATAAAACTAACAAAATGCAATGAAGTTAGTTATATCAGTTTTTAATAAAACTAACAAAATGCAATGAAGTTAGTTATATCAGTTTTTAATAAAACTAACAAAATGCACTGCAGTTAGTTATATCAGTTTTTAATAAAACTAACAAAATGCAATGAAGTTAGTTATATCAGTTTTTAATAAAACTAACAAAATGCACTGCAGTTAGTTATATCAGTTTTTAATAAAACTAACAAAATGCAATGAAGTTAGTTATATCAGTTTTTAATAAAACTAACAAAATGCACTGCAGTTAGTTATATCAGTTTTTAATAAAACTAACAAAATGCAATGAAGTTAGTTATATCAGTTTTTAATAAAACTAACAAAATGCAATGAAGTTAGTTATATCAGTTTTTAATAAAACTAACAAAATGCACTGCAGTTAGTTATATCAGTTTTTAATAAAACTAACAAAATGCAATGAAGTTAGTTATATCAGTTTTTAATAAAACTAACAAAATGCAATGAAGTTAGTTATATCAGTTTTTAATAAAACTAACAAAATGCACTGCAGTTAGTTATATCAGTTTTTAATAAAACTAACAAAATGCAATGAAGTTAGTTATATCAGTTTTTAATAAAACTAACAAAATGCACTGCAGTTAGTTATATCAGTTTTTAATAAAACTAACAAAATGCAATGAAGTTAGTTATATCAGTTTTTAATAAAACTAACAAAATGCACTGCAGTTAGTTATATCAGTTTTTAATAAAACTAACAAAATGCAATGAAGTTAGTTATATCAGTTTTTAATAAAACTAACAAAATGCACTGCAGTTAGTTATATCAGTTTTTAATAAAACTAACAAAATGCAATGAAGTTAGTTATATCAGTTTTTAATAAAACTAACAAAATGCAATGAAGTTAGTTATATCAGTTTTTAATAAAACTAACAAAATGCACTGCAGTTAGTTATATCAGTTTTTAATAAAACTAACAAAATGCAATGAAGTTAGTTATATCAGTTTTTAATAAAACTAACAAAATGCAATGAAGTTAGTTATATCAGTTTTTAATAAAACTAACAAAATGCACTGCAGTTAGTTATATCAGTTTTTAATAAAACTAACAAAATGCAATGAAGTTAGTTATATCAGTTTTTAATAAAACTAACAAAATGCAATGAAGTTAGTTATATCAGTTTTTAATAAAACTAACAAAATGCAATGCAGTTAGTTATATCAGTTTTTAATAAAACTAACAAAATGCAATGCAGTTAGTTATATCAGTTTTTAATAAAACTAACAAAATGCACTGAAGTTAGTTATATCAGTTTTTAATAAAACTAACAAAATGCAATGAAGTTAGTTATATCAGTTTTTAATAAAACTAACAAAATGCACTGCAGTTAGTTATATCAGTTTTTAATAAAACTAACAAAATGCAATGAAGTTAGTTATATCAGTTTTTAATAAAACTAACAAAATGCAATGAAGTTAGTTATATCAGTTTTTAATAAAACTAACAAAATGCACTGCAGTTAGTTATATCAGTTTTTAATAAAACTAACAAAATGCAATGAAGTTAGTTATATCAGTTTTTAATAAAACTAACAAAATGCAATGAAGTTAGTTATATCAGTTTTTAATAAAACTAACAAAATGCACTGCAGTTAGTTATATCAGTTTTTAATAAAACTAACAAAATGCAATGAAGTTAGTTATATCAGTTTTTAATAAAACTAACAAAATGCACTGCAGTTAGTTATATCAGTTTTTAATAAAACTAACAAAATGCAATACAGTTAGTTATTCAGTTTTTAATAAAACTGACAAAATGCTAAGCAGTGAGAAATATCATTTTTAATAAAACTAACAAAATGCAATGAAGTTAGTTATATCAGTTTTTAATAAAACTAACAAAATGCACTGCAGTTAGTTATATCAGTTTTTAATAAAACTAACAAAATGCAATGAAGTTAGTTATATCAGTTTTTAATAAAACTAACAAAATGCAATGAAGTTAGTTATATCAGTTTTTAATAAAACTAACAAAATGCACTGCAGTTAGTTATATCAGTTTTTAATAAACTAACAAAATGCAATGAAGTTAGTTATATCAGTTTTTAATAAAACTAACAAAATGCACTGCAGTTAGTTATATCAGTTTTTAATAAAACTAACAAAATGCACTGAAGTTAGTTATATCAGTTTTTAATAAAACTAACAAAATGCAATGAAGTTAGTTATATCAGTTTTTAATAAAACTAACAAAATGCAATACAGTTAGTTTCTTCGGTTTTTAATAAAACTGACAAAATGCTAAGCAGTGAGTTATATCATTTTTAATAAAACTAACAAAATGCACTGCAGTTAGTTATATCAGTTTTTAATAAAACTAACAAAATGCAATGAAGTTAGTTATATCAGTTTTTAATAAAACTAACAAAATGCAATGAAGTTAGTTATATCAGTTTTTAATAAAACTAACAAAATGCAATGAAGTTAGTTATATCAGTTTTTAATAAAACTAACAAAATGCACTGCAGTTAGTTATATCAGTTTTTAATAAAACTAACAAAATGCAATGAAGTTAGTTATATCAGTTTTTAATAAAACTAACAAAATGCACTGCAGTTAGTTATATCAGTTTTTAATAAAACTAACAAAATGCAATGAAGTTAGTTATATCAGTTTTTAATAAAACTAACAAAATGCAATGAAGTTAGTTATATCAGTTTTTAATAAAACTAACAAATTGCAATACAATAAGTTTCTTCGGTTTTTAATAAAACTGACAAAATGTTAAGCAGTGAGAAATATCCATTTATAATAAAACTAACAAAATGCACTGCAGTTAGTTATATCAGTTTTTAATAAAACTCACAAAATGCAATACAATAAGTTTCTTCGGTTTTTAATAAAACTGACAAAATGTTAAGCAGTGAGAAATATCCATTTATAATAAAACTAACAAAATGCAATGAAGTTAGTTATATCAGTTTTTAATAAAACTAACAAAATGCAATGAAGTTAGTTATATCAGTTTTTAATAAAACTAACAAAATGCACTGCAGTTAGTTATATCAGTTTTAATAAAACTAACAAAATGCAATGAAGTTAGTTATATCAGTTTTTAATAAAACTAACAAAATGCACTGCAGTTAGTTATATCAGTTTTTAATAAAACTAACAAAATGCAATGAAGTTAGTTATATCAGTTTTTAATAAAACTAACAAAATGCAATGAAGTTAGTTATATCAGTTTTTAATAAAACTAACAAAATGCACTGCAGTTAGTTATATCAGTTTTAATAAAACTAACAAAATGCAATGAAGTTAGTTATATCAGTTTTTAATAAAACTAACAAAATGCAATGAAGTTAGTTATATCAGTTTTTAATAAAACTAACAAATTGCAATACAATAAGTTTCTTCGGTTTTTAATAAAACTGACAAAATGTTAAGCAGTGAGAAATATCCATTTATAATAAAACTAACAAAATGCACTGCAGTTAGTTATATCAGTTTTAATAAAACTCACAAAATGCAATACAATAAGTTTCTTCGGTTTTTAATAAAACTGACAAAATGTTAAGCAGTGAGAAATATCCATTTATAATAAAACTAACAAAATGCAATGAAGTTAGTTATATCAGTTTTTAATAAAACTAACAAAATGCAATGAAGTTAGTTATATCAGTTTTTAATAAAACTAACAAAATGCACTGCAGTTAGTTATATCAGTTTTTAATAAAACTAACAAAATGCAATGAAGTTAGTTATATCAGTTTTTAATAAAACTAACAAAATGCAATGAAGTTAGTTATATCAGTTTTTAATAAAACTAACAAAATGCAATGAAGTTAGTTATATCAGTTTTTAATAAAACTAACAAAATGCAATGAAGTTAGTTATATCAGTTTTTAATAAAACTAACAAAATGCAATGAAGTTAGTTATATCAGTTTTTAATAAAACTAACAAAATGCACTGCAGTTAGTTATATCAGTTTTTAATAAAACTAACAAAATGCAATGAAGTTAGTTATATCAGTTTTTAATAAAACTAACAAAATGCAATGAAGTTAGTTATATCAGTTTTTAATAAAACTCACAAAATGCAATACAATAAGTTTCTTCGGTTTTTAATAAAACTGACAAAATGTTAAGCAGTGAGAAATATCCATTTATAATAAAACTAACAAAATGCAATGAAGTTAGTTATATCAGTTTTTAATAAAACTAACAAAATGCACTGCAGTTAGTTATATCAGTTTTTAATAAAACTAACAAAATGCAATGAAGTTAGTTATATCAGTTTTTAATAAAACTAACAAAATGCAATGAAGTTAGTTATATCAGTTTTTAATAAAACTAACAAATTGCAATACAATAAGTTTCTTCGGTTTTTAATAAAACTGACAAAATGTTAAGCAGTGAGAAATATCCATTTATAATAAAACTAACAAAATGCACTGCAGTTAGTTATATCAGTTTTTAATAAAACTCACAAAATGCAATACAATAAGTTTCTTCGGTTTTTAATAAAACTGACAAAATGTTAAGCAGTGAGAAATATCCATTTATAATAAAACTAACAAAATGCAATGAAGTTAGTTATATCAGTTTTTAATAAAACTAACAAAATGCACTGCAGTTAGTTATATCAGTTTTTAATAAAACTAACAAAATGCAATGCAGTTAGTTATATCAGTTTTTAATAAAACTAACAAAATGCAATGAAGTTAGTTATATCAGTTTTTAATAAAACTAACAAAATGCAATGAAGTTAGTTATATCAGTTTTTAATAAAACTAACAAAATGCAATGCAGTTAGTTATATCAGTTTTTAATAAAACTAACAAAATGCAATGAAGTTAGTTATATCAGTTTTTAATAAAACTAACAAAATGCACTGCAGTTAGTTATATCAGTTTTTAATAAAACTAACAAAATGCAATGAAGTTAGTTATATCAGTTTTTAATAAAACTAACAAAATGCACTGCAGTTAGTTATATCAGTTTTTAATAAAACTAACAAATTGCAATAAATAAGTTATATCAGGTTTTTAATAAAACTAACAAATGCTAAGCAGTGAGTTATATCAGTTTTAATAAAACTAACAAAATGCAATGAAGTTAGTTATATCAGTTTTTAATAAAACTAACAAAATGCACTGCAGTTAGTTATATCAGTTTTTAATAAAACTAACAAAATGCAATACAATAAGTTTCTTCGGTTTTTAATAAAACTGACAAAATGTTAAGCAGTGAGAAATATCATTTTTAATAAAACTAACAAAATGCAATGAAGTTAGTTATATCAGTTTTTAATAAAACTAACAAAATGCAATGAAGTTAGTTATATCAGTTTTTAATAAAACTCACAAAATGCAATACAATAAGTTTCTTCGGTTTTTAATAAAACTGACAAAATGTTAAGCAGTGAGAAATATCCATTTATAATAAAACTAACAAAATGCAATGAAGTTAGTTATATCAGTTTTTAATAAAACTCACAAAATGCAATACAATAAGTTTCTTCGGTTTTTAATAAAACTGACAAAATGTTAAGCAGTGAGAAATATCCATTTATAATAAAACTAACAAAATGCAATGAAGTTAGTTATATCAGTTTTTAATAAAACTAACAAAATGCAATGAAGTTAGTTATATCAGTTTTTAATAAAACTAACAAATTGCAATGAAGTTAGTTATATCAGTTTTTAATAAAACTCACAAAATGCAATACAATAAGTTTCTTCGGTTTTTAATAAAACTGACAAAATGTTAAGCAGTGAGAAATATCCATTTATAATAAAACTAACAAAATGCAATGAAGTTAGTTATATCAGTTTTTAATAAAACTAACAAAATGCAATGAAGTTAGTTATATCAGTTTTTAATAAAACTCACAAAATGCAATACAATAAGTTTCTTCGGTTTTTAATAAAACTGACAAAATGTTAAGCAGTGAGAAATATTCATTTATAATAAAACTAACAAAATGCAATGAAGTTAGTTATATCAGTTTTTAATAAAACTCACAAAATGCAATACAATAAGTTTCTTCGGTTTTTAATAAAACTGACAAAATGTTAAGCAGTGAGAAATATCCATTTATAATAAAACTAACAAAATGCAATGAAGTTAGTTATATCAGTTTTTAATAAAACTAACAAATTGCAATGAAGTTAGTTATATCAGTTTTTAATAAAACTAACAAAATGCAATGAAGTTAGTTATATCAGTTTTTAATAAAACTAACAAAATGCAATGAAGTTAGTTATATCAGTTTTTAATAAAACTAACAAAATGCAATGAAGTTAGTTATATCAGTTTTTAATAAAACTAACAAAATGCAATGAAGTTAGTTATATCAGTTTTTAATAAAACTAACAAATTGCAATGAAGTTAGTTATATCAGTTTTTAATAAAACTCACAAAATGCAATACAATAAGTTTCTTCGGTTTTTAATAAAACTGACAAAATGTTAAGCAGTGAGAAATATCCATTTATAATAAAACTAACAAAATGCAATGAAGTTAGTTATATCAGTTTTTAATAAAACTAACAAAATGCAATGAAGTTAGTTATATCAGTTTTTAATAAAACTCACAAAATGCAATACAATAAGTTTCTTCGGTTTTTAATAAAACTGACAAAATGTTAAGCAGTGAGAAATATCCATTTATAATAAAACTAACAAAATGCAATGAAGTTAGTTATATCAGTTTTTAATAAAACTCACAAAATGCAATACAATAAGTTTCTTCGGTTTTTAATAAAACTGACAAAATGTTAAGCAGTGAGAAATATCCATTTATAATAAAACTAACAAAATGCAATGAAGTTAGTTATATCAGTTTTTAATAAAACTAACAAAATGCAATGAAGTTAGTTATATCAGTTTTTAATAAAACTAACAAATTGCAATGAAGTTAGTTATATCAGTTTTTAATAAAACTCACAAAATGCAATGAAGTTAGTTATATCAGTTTTTAATAAAACTAACAAAATGCAATACAATAAGTTTCTTCGGTTTTTAATAAAACTGACAAAATGTTAAGCAGTGAGAAATATCCATTTATAATAAAACTAACAAAATGCACTGCAGTTAGTTATATCAGTTTTTAATAAAACTAACAAAATGCAATGAAGTTAGTTATATCAGTTTTTAATAAAACTAACAAAATGCAATGAAGTTAGTTATATCAGTTTTTAATAAAACTAACAAATTGCAATGAAGTTAGTTATATCAGTTTTTAATAAAACTAACAAAATGCAATGAAGTTAGTTATATCAGTTTTTAATAAAACTAACAAAATGCAATGAAGTTAGTTATATCAGTTTTTAATAAAACTAACAAAATGCAATGAAGTTAGTTATATCAGTTTTTAATAAAACTAACAAAATGCAATGAAGTTAGTTATATCAGTTTTTAATAAAACTAACAAAATGCAATGAAGTTAGTTATATCAGTTTTTAATAAAACTAACAAAATGCAATGAAGTTAGTTATATCAGTTTTTAATAAAACTAACAAAATGCACTGCAGTTAGTTATATCAGTTTTTAATAAAACTAACAAAATGCAATGAAGTTAGTTATATCAGTTTTTAATAAAACTAACAAAATGCAATGAAGTTAGTTATATCAGTTTTTAATAAAACTAACAAAATGCACTGCAGTTAGTTATATCAGTTTTTAATAAAACTAACAAAATGCAATGAAGTTAGTTATATCAGTTTTTAATAAAACTAACAAAATGCAATGAAGTTAGTTATATCAGTTTTTAATAAAACTAACAAAATGCACTGCAGTTAGTTATATCAGTTTTTAATAAAACTAACAAAATGCAATGAAGTTAGTTATATCAGTTTTTAATAAAACTAACAAATTGCAATGAAGTTAGTTATATCAGTTTTTAATAAAACTAACAAAATGCACTGCAGTTAGTTATATCAGTTTTTAATAAAACTAACAAAATGCAATGAAGTTAGTTATATCAGTTTTTAATAAAACTAACAAAATGCAATGAAGTTAGTTATATCAGTTTTTAATAAAACTAACAAAATGCAATGAAGTTAGTTATATCAGTTTTTAATAAAACTAACAAAATGCAATGAAGTTAGTTATATCAGTTTTTAATAAAACTAACAAATTGCAATGAAGTTAGTTATATCAGTTTTTAATAAAACTAACAAAATGCAATGAAGTTAGTTATATCAGTTTTTAATAAAACTAACAAAATGCAATGAAGTTAGTTATATCAGTTTTTAATAAAACTAACAAAATGCAATGAAGTTAGTTATATCAGTTTTTAATAAAACTAACAAAATGCAATGAAGTTAGTTATATCAGTTTTTAATAAAACTAACAAAATGCAATGAAGTTAGTTATATCAGTTTTTAATAAAACTAACAAAATGCAATGAAGTTAGTTATATCAGTTTTTAATAAAACTAACAAAATGCAATGAAGTTAGTTATATCAGTTTTTAATAAAACTAACAAAATGCAATGAAGTTAGTTATATCAGTTTTTAATAAAACTAACAAATTGCAATGAAGTTAGTTATATCAGTTTTTAATAAAACTAACAAAATGCACTGCAGTTAGTTATATCAGTTTTTAATAAAACTAACAAAATGCAATGAAGTTAGTTATATCAGTTTTTAATAAAACTAACAAAATGCAATGAAGTTAGTTATATCAGTTTTTAATAAAACTAACAAAATGCACTGCAGTTAGTTATATCAGTTTTTAATAAAACTAACAAAATGCAATGAAGTTAGTTATATCAGTTTTTAATAAAACTAACAAAATGCAATGAAGTTAGTTATATCAGTTTTTAATAAAACTAACAAAATGCAATGAAGTTAGTTATATCAGTTTTTAATAAAACTAACAAAATGCAATGAAGTTAGTTATATCAGTTTTTAATAAAACTAACAAAATGCAATGAAGTTAGTTATATCAGTTTTTAATAAAACTAACAAAATGCAATGAAGTTAGTTATATCAGTTTTTAATAAAACTAACAAAATGCACTGCAGTTAGTTATATCAGTTTTTAATAAAACTAACAAAATGCAATGAAGTTAGTTATATCAGTTTTTAATAAAACTAACAAAATGCAATGAAGTTAGTTATATCAGTTTTTAATAAAACTAACAAAATGCAATGAAGTTAGTTATATCAGTTTTTAATAAAACTAACAAAATGCAATGAAGTTAGTTATATCAGTTTTTAATAAAACTAACAAAATGCACTGCAGTTAGTTATATCAGTTTTTAATAAAACTAACAAAATGCAATGAAGTTAGTTATATCAGTTTTTAATAAAACTAACAAAATGCAATGAAGTTAGTTATATCAGTTTTTAATAAAACTAACAAAATGCACTGCAGTTAGTTATATCAGTTTTTAATAAAACTAACAAAATGCAATGAAGTTAGTTATATCAGTTTTTAATAAAACTAACAAAATGCAATGAAGTTAGTTATATCAGTTTTTAATAAAACTAACAAAATGCAATGAAGTTAGTTATATCAGTTTTTAATAAAACTAACAAAATGCAATGAAGTTAGTTATATCAGTTTTTAATAAAACTAACAAAATGCAATGAAGTTAGTTATATCAGTTTTTAATAAAACTAACAAAATGCAATGAAGTTAGTTATATCAGTTTTTAATAAAACTAACAAAATGCAATGAAGTTAGTTATATCAGTTTTTAATAAAACTAACAAAATGCAATGAAGTTAGTTATATCAGTTTTTAATAAAACTAACAAATTGCAATGAAGTTAGTTATATCAGTTTTTAATAAAACTCACAAAATGCAATGAAGTTAGTTATATCAGTTTTTAATAAAACTCACAAAATGCAATACAATAAGTTTCTTCGGTTTTTAATAAAACTGACAAAATGTTAAGCAGTGAGAAATATCCATTTATAATAAAACTAACAAAATGCAATGAAGTTAGTTATATCAGTTTTTAATAAAACTCACAAAATGCAATACAATAAGTTTCTTCGGTTTTTAATAAAACTGACAAAATGTTAAGCAGTGAGAAATATCCATTTATAATAAAACTAACAAAATGCAATGAAGTTAGTTATATCAGTTTTTAATAAAACTAACAAAATGCAATGAAGTTAGTTATATCAGTTTTTAATAAAACTAACAAAATGCAATGAAGTTAGTTATATCAGTTTTTAATAAAACTAACAAATTGCAATGAAGTTAGTTATATCAGTTTTTAATAAAACTCACAAAATGCAATACAATAAGTTTCTTCGGTTTTTAATAAAACTGACAAAATGTTAAGCAGTGAGAAATATCCATTTATAATAAAACTAACAAAATGCAATGAAGTTAGTTATATCAGTTTTTAATAAAACTCACAAAATGCAATACAATAAGTTTCTTCGGTTTTTAATAAAACTGACAAAATGTTAAGCAGTGAGAAATATCCATTTATAATAAAACTAACAAAATGCAATGAAGTTAGTTATATCAGTTTTTAATAAAACTAACAAAATGCAATGAAGTTAGTTATATCAGTTTTTAATAAAACTCACAAAATGCAATACAATAAGTTTCTTCGGTTTTTAATAAAACTGACAAAATGTTAAGCAGTGGGAAATATCCATTTATAATAAAACTAACAAAATGCACTGCAGTTAGTTATATCAGTTTTTAATAAAACTCACAAAATGCAATACAATAAGTTTCTTCGGTTTTTAATAAAACTGACAAAATGTTAAGCAGTGAGAAATATCCATTTATAATAAAACTAACAAAATGCACTGCAGTTAGTTATATCAGTTTTTAATAAAACTAACAAAATGCAATGAAGTTAGTTATATCAGTTTTTAATAAAACTCACAAAATGCAATACAATAAGTTTCTTCGGTTTTTAATAAAACTGACAAAATGTTAAGCAGTGAGAAATATCCATTTATAATAAAACTAACAAAATGCACTGCAGTTAGTTATATCAGTTTTTAATAAAACTAACAAAATGCAATGAAGTTAGTTATATCAGTTTTTAATAAAACTCACAAAATGCAATACAATAAGTTTCTTCGGTTTTTAATAAAACTGACAAAATGTTAAGCAGTGAGAAATATCCATTTATAATAAAACTAACAAAATGCACTGCAGTTAGTTATATCAGTTTTTAATAAAACTAACAAAATGCAATGAAGTTAGTTATATCAGTTTTTAATAAAACTCACAAAATGCAATACAATAAGTTTCTTCGGTTTTTAATAAAACTGACAAAATGTTAAGCAGTGAGAAATATCCATTTATAATAAAACTAACAAAATGCACTGCAGTTAGTTATATCAGTTTTTAATAAAACTAACAAAATGCACTGCAGTTAGTTATATCAGTTTTTAATAAAACTAACAAAATGCACTGCAGTTAGTTATATCAGTTTTTAATAAAACTAACAAAATGCAATGAAGTTAGTTATATCAGTTTTTAATAAAACTCACAAAATGCAATACAATAAGTTTCTTCGGTTTTTAATAAAACTGACAAAATGTTAAGCAGTGAGAAATATCCATTTATAATAAAACTAACAAAATGCACTGCAGTTAGTTATATCAGTTTTTAATAAAACTAACAAAATGCAATGAAGTTAGTTATATCAGTTTTTAATAAAACTAACAAAATGCACTGCAGTTAGTTATATCAGTTTTTAATAAAACTAACAAAATGCAATGAAGTTAGTTATATCAGTTTTTAATAAAACTAACAAAATGCAATGAAGTTAGTTATATCAGTTTTTAATAAAACTCACAAAATGCAATACAATAAGTTTCTTCGGTTTTTAATAAAACTGACAAAATGTTAAGCAGTGAGAAATATCCATTTATAATAAAACTAACAAAATGCACTGCAGTTAGTTATATCAGTTTTTAATAAAACTAACAAAATGCAATGAAGTTAGTTATATCAGTTTTTAATAAAACTAACAAAATGCAATGAAGTTAGTTATATCAGTTTTTAATAAAACTAACAAAATGCACTGCAGTTAGTTATATCAGTTTTTAATAAAACTAACAAAATGCAATGAAGTTAGTTATATCAGTTTTTAATAAAACTAACAAAATGCAATGAAGTTAGTTATATCAGTTTTTAATAAAACTCACAAAATGCAATACAATAAGTTTCTTCGGTTTTTAATAAAACTGACAAAATGTTAAGCAGTGAGAAATATCCATTTATAATAAAACTAACAAAATGCACTGCAGTTAGTTATATCAGTTTTTAATAAAACTAACAAAATGCAATGAAGTTAGTTATATCAGTTTTTAATAAAACTAACAAAATGCAATGAAGTTAGTTATATCAGTTTTTAATAAAACTAACAAAATGCAATGAAGTTAGTTATATCAGTTTTTAATAAAACTCACAAAATGCAATACAATAAGTTTCTTCGGTTTTTAATAAAACTGACAAAATGTTAAGCAGTGAGAAATATCCATTTATAATAAAACTAACAAAATGCAATGAAGTTAGTTATATCAGTTTTTAATAAAACTAACAAAATGCAATGAAGTTAGTTATATCAGTTTTTAATAAAACTAACAAAATGCAATGAAGTTAGTTATATCAGTTTTTAATAAAACTAACAAAATGCAATGAAGTTAGTTATATCAGTTTTTAATAAAACTAACAAAATGCAATGAAGTTAGTTATATCAGTTTTTAATAAAACTCACAAAATGCAATACAATAAGTTTCTTCGGTTTTTAATAAAACTGACAAAATGTTAAGCAGTGAGAAATATCCATTTATAATAAAACTAACAAAATGCAATGAAGTTAGTTATATCAGTTTTTAATAAAACTAACAAAATGCAATGAAGTTAGTTATATCAGTTTTTAATAAAACTCACAAAATGCAATACAATAAGTTTCTTCGGTTTTTAATAAAACTGACAAAATGTTAAGCAGTGAGAAATATCCATTTATAATAAAACTAACAAAATGCAATGAAGTTAGTTATATCAGTTTTTAATAAAACTAACAAAATGCAATGAAGTTAGTTATATCAGTTTTTAATAAAACTAACAAAATGCAATGAAGTTAGTTATATCAGTTTTTAATAAAACTCACAAAATGCAATACAATAAGTTTCTTCGGTTTTTAATAAAACTGACAAAATGTTAAGCAGTGAGAAATATCCATTTATAATAAAACTAACAAAATGCAATGAAGTTAGTTATATCAGTTTTTAATAAAACTAACAAAATGCAATGAAGTTAGTTATATCAGTTTTTAATAAAACTCACAAAATGCAATACAATAAGTTTCTTCGGTTTTTAATAAAACTGACAAAATGTTAAGCAGTGAGAAATATCCATTTATAATAAAACTAACAAAATGCAATGAAGTTAGTTATATCAGTTTTTAATAAAACTAACAAAATGCAATGAAGTTAGTTATATCAGTTTTTAATAAAACTCACAAAATGCAATACAATAAGTTTCTTCGGTTTTTAATAAAACTGACAAAATGTTAAGCAGTGAGAAATATCCATTTATAATAAAACTAACAAAATGCAATGAAGTTAGTTATATCAGTTTTTAATAAAACTAACAAAATGCAATGAAGTTAGTTATATCAGTTTTTAATAAAACTAACAAAATGCAATGAAGTTAGTTATATCAGTTTTTAATAAAACTAACAAAATGCAATGAAGTTAGTTATATCAGTTTTTAATAAAACTCACAAAATGCAATACAATAAGTTTCTTCGGTTTTTAATAAAACTGACAAAATGTTAAGCAGTGAGAAATATCCATTTATAATAAAACTAACAAAATGCAATGAAGTTAGTTATATCAGTTTTTAATAAAACTAACAAAATGCAATTGAAGTTAGTTATATCAGTTTTTAATAAAACTAACAAAATGCAATGAAGTTAGTTATATCAGTTTTTAATAAAACTCACAAAATGCAATACAATAAGTTTCTTCGGTTTTTAATAAAACTGACAAAATGTTAAGCAGTGAGAAATATCCATTTATAATAAAACTAACAAAATGCAATGAAGTTAGTTATATCAGTTTTTAATAAAACTAACAAAATGCAATGAAGTTGTTATATCAGTTTTTAATAAAACTAACAAAATGCAATGAAGTTAGTTATATCAGTTTTTAATAAAACTCACAAAATGCAATACAATAAGTTTCTTCGGTTTTTAATAAAACTGACAAAATGTTAAGCAGTGAGAATATCCATTTATAATAAAACTAACAAAATGCAATGAAGTTAGTTATATCAGTTTTTAATAAAACTAACAAAATGCAATGAAGTTAGTTATATCAGTTTTTAATAAAACTAACAAAATGCAATGAAGTTAGTTATATCAGTTTTTAATAAAACTAACAAAATGCAATGAAGTTAGTTATATCAGTTTTAATAAAACTCACAAAATGCAATGAAGTTAGTTATATCAGTTTTTAATAAAACTAACAAAATGCAATGAAGTTAGTTATATCAGTTTTTAATAAAACTCACAAAATGCAATGAAGTTAGTTATATCAGTTTTTAATAAAACTCACAAAATGCAATGAAGTTAGTTATATCAGTTTTTAATAAAACTCACAAAATGCAATGAAGTTAGTTATATCAGTTTTTAATAAAACTAACAAATGCAATGAAGTTAGTTATATCAGTTTTTAATAAAACTCACAAAATGCAATGAAGTTAGTTATATCAGTTTTTAATAAAACTCACAAAAATGCAATGAAGTTAGTTATATCAGTTTTTAATAAAACTAACAAAATGCAATGAAGTTAGTTATATCAGTTTTTAATAAAACTAACAAAATGCAATGAAGTTAGTTATATCAGTTTTTAATAAAACTCACAAAATGCAATGAAGTTAGTTATATCAGTTTTTAATAAAACTAACAAAATGCAATGAAGTTAGTTATATCAGTTTTTAATAAAACTAACAAAATGCAATGAAGTTAGATATATCAGTTTTTAATAAAACTCACAAAATGCAATGAAGTTAGTTATATCAGTTTTTAATAAAACTCACAAAATGCAATGAAGTTAGTTATATCAGTTTTAATAAAACTCACAAAATGCAATACAATAAGTTTCTTCGGTTTTAATAAAACTGACAAAATGTTAAGCAGTGAGAATATCCATTTATAATAAAACTAACAAAATGCAATGAAGTTAGTTATATCAGTTTTTAATAAAACTAACAAAATGCAATGAAGTTAGTTATATCAGTTTTTAATAAAACTCACAAAATGCAATACAATAAGTTTCTTCGGTTTTAATAAAACTGACAAAATGTTAAGCAGTGAGAAATATCCATTTATAATAAAACTAACAAAATGCAATGAAGTTAGTTATATCAGTTTTAATAAAACTAACAAAATGCAATGAAGTTAGTTATATCAGTTTTTAATAAAACTCACAAAATGCAATACAATAAGTTTCTTCGGTTTTATAAAACTGACAAAATGTTAAGCAGTGAGAAATATCCATTTATAATAAAACTAACAAAATGCAATGAAGTTAGTTATATCAGTTTTAATAAAACTTAAACAAAAATGCAATGAAGTTAGTTATATCAGTTTTTAATAAAACTAACAAAATGCAATGAAGTTAGTTATATCAGTTTTTAATAAAACTAACAAAATGCAATGAAGTTAGTTATATCAGTTTTTAATAAAACTCACAAAATGCAATACAATAAGTTTCTTCGGTTTTTAATAAAACTGACAAAATGTTAAGCAGTGAGAAATATCCATTTATAATAAAACTAACAAAATTGCAATGAAGTTAGTTATATCAGTTTTTAATAAAACTAACAAAATGCAATGAAGTTAGTTATATCAGTTTTTAATAAAACTAACAAAATGCAATGAAGTTAGTTATATCAGTTTTTAATAAAACTCACAAAATGCAATACAATAAGTTTCTTCGGTTTTTAATAAAACTGACAAAATGTTAAGCAGTGAGAAATATCCATTTATAATAAAACTAACAAAATGCAATGAAGTTAGTTATATCAGTTTTTAATAAAACTAACAAAATGCAATGAAGTTAGTTATATCAGTTTTTAATAAAACTAACAAAATGCAATGAAGTTAGTTATATCAGTTTTTAATAAAACTCACAAAATGCAATACAAGTAAGTTTCTTCGGTTTTTAATAAAACTACAAAATGTTAAGCAGTGAGAAATATCATTTATAATAAAACTAACAAAATGCAATGAAGTTAGTTATATCAGTTTTTAATAAAACTACAAAATGCAATGAAGTTAGTTATATCAGTTTTTAATAAAACTAACAAAATGCAATGAAGTTAGTTATATCAGTTTTTAATAAAACTAACAAAATGCAATGAAGTTAGTTATATCAGTTTTTAATAAAACTCACAAAATGCAATGAAGTTAGTTATATCAGTTTTTAATAAAACTAACAAAAATGCAATGAAGTTAGTTATATCAGTTTTTAATAAAACTCACAAAATGCAATGAAGTTAGTTATATCAGTTTTTAATAAAACTCACAAAATGCAATGAAGTTAGTTATATCAGTTTTTAATAAAACTCACAAAATGCAATGAAGTTAGTTATATCAGTTTTTAATAAAACTAACAAAATGCAATGAAGTTAGTTATATCAGTTTTTAATAAAACTCACAAAATGCAATGAAGTTAGTTATATCAGTTTTTAATAAAACTCACAAAATGCAATGAAGTTAGTTATATCAGTTTTTAATAAAACTAACAAAATGCAATGAAGTTAGTTATATCAGTTTTTAATAAAACTAACAAAATGCAATGAAGTTAGTTATATCAGTTTTTAATAAAACTCACAAAATGCAATGAAGTTAGTTATATCAGTTTTTAATAAAACTAACAAAATGCAATGAAGGTAGTTATATCAGTTTTTAATAAAACTAACAAAATGCAATGAAGTTAGTTATATCAGTTTTTAATAAAACTCACAAAATGCAATGAAGTTAGTTATATCAGTTTTTAATAAAACTCACAAAATGCAATGAAGTTAGTTATATCAGTTTTTAATAAAACTCACAAAATGCAATGAAGTTAGTTATATCAGTTTTTAATAAAACTAACAAAATGCAATGAAGTTAGTTATATCAGTTTTTAATAAAACTAACAAAATGCAATGAAGTTAGTTATATCAGTTTTTAATAAAACTAACAAAATGCAATGAAGTTAGTTATATCAGTTTTTAATAAAACTAACAAAATGCAATGAAGTTAGTTATATCAGTTTTTAATAAAACTCACAAAATGCAATGAAGTTAGTTATATCAGTTTTTAATAAAACTCACAAAATGCAATGAAGTTAGTTATATCAGTTTTTAATAAAACTCACAAAATGCAATGAAGTTAGTTATATCAGTTTTTAATAAAACTAACAAAATGCAATGAAGTTAGTTATATCAGTTTTTAATAAAACTAACAAAATGCAATGAAGTTAGTTATATCAGTTTTTAATAAAACTCACAAAATGCAATGAAGTTAGTTATATCAGTTTTTAATAAAACTAACAAAATGCAATGAAGTTAGTTATATCAGTTTTTAATAAAACTAACAAAATGCAATGAAGTTAGTTATATCAGTTTTAATAAAACTCACAAAATGCAATGAAGTTAGTTATATCAGTTTTTAATAAAACTCACAAAATGCAATGAAGTTAGTTATATCAGTTTTTAATAAAACTCACAAAATGCAATGAAGTTAGTTATATCAGTTTTTAATAAAACTAACAAAATGCAATGAAGTTAGTTATATCAGTTTTTAATAAAACTAACAAAATGCAATGAAGTTAGTTATATCAGTTTTTAATAAAACTCACAAAATGCAATGAAGTTAGTTATATCAGTTTTTAATAAAACTCACAAAATGCAATGAAGTTAGTTATATCAGTTTTTAATAAAACTAACAAAATGCAATGAAGTTAGTTATATCAGTTTTTAATAAAACTAACAAAATGCAATGAAGTTAGTTATATCAGTTTTTAATAAAACTCACAAAATGCAATACAATAAGTTTCTTCGGTTTTTAATAAAACTGACAAAATGTTAAGCAGTGAGAAATATCCATTTATAATAAAACTAACAAAATGCAATGAAGTTAGTTATATCAGTTTTTAATAAAACTAACAAAATGCAATGAAGTTAGTTATATCAGTTTTTAATAAAACTAACAAAATGCAATGAAGTTAGTTATATCAGTTTTTAATAAAACTCACAAAATGCAATACAATAAGTTTCTTCGGTTTTTAATAAAACTGACAAAATGTTAAGCAGTGAGAAATATCCATTTATAATAAAACTAACAAAATGCAATGAAGTTAGTTATATCAGTTTTTAATAAAACTAACAAAATGCAATGAAGTTAGTTATATCAGTTTTTAATAAAACTAACAAAATGCAATGAAGTTAGTTATATCAGTTTTTAATAAAACTCACAAAATGCAATACAATAAGTTTCTTCGGTTTTTAATAAAACTGACAAAATGTTAAGCAGTGAGAAATATCCATTTATAATAAAACTAACAAAATGCAATGAAGTTAGTTATATCAGTTTTTAATAAAACTAACAAAATGCAATGAAGTTAGTTATATCAGTTTTTAATAAAACTCACAAAATGCAATACAATAAGTTTCTTCGGTTTTTTAATAAAACTGACAAAATGTTTAAGCAGTGAGGAAATATCCATTTATAATAAAACTAACAAAATGCAATGAAGTTAGTTATATCAGTTTTTAATAAAACTAACAAAATGCAATGAAGTTAGTTATATCAGTTTTTAATAAAACTCACAAAATGCAATACAATAAGTTTCTTCGGTTTTTAATAAAACTGACAAAATGTTAAGCAGTGAGAAATATCCATTTATAATAAAACTAACAAAATGCAATGAAGTTAGTTATATCAGTTTTTAATAAAACTAACAAAATGCAATGAAGTTAGTTATATCAGTTTTTAATAAAACTAACAAAATGCAATGAAGTTAGTTATATCAGTTTTTAATAAAACTAACAAAATGCAATGAAGTTAGTTATATCAGTTTTTAATAAAACTCACAAAATGCAATACAATAAGTTTCTTCGGTTTTTAATAAAACTGACAAAATGTTAAGCAGTGAGAAATATCCATTTATAATAAAACTAACAAAATGCAATGAAGTTAGTTATATCAGTTTTTTTAATAAAACTAACAAAATGCAATGAAGTTAGTTATATCAGTTTTTAATAAAACTAACAAAAATGCAATGAAGTTAGTTATATCAGTTTTTAATAAAACTCACAAATGCAATACAATAAGTTTCTTCGGTTTTTAATAAAACTGACAAAATGTTAAGCAGTGAGAAATATCCATTTATAATAAAACTAACAAAATGCAATGAAGTTAGTTATATCAGTTTTTAATAAAACTAACAAAATGCAATGAAGTTAGTTATATCAGTTTTTAATAAAACTAACAAAATGCAATGAAGTTAGTTATATCAGTTTTTAATAAAACTCACAAAATGCAATACAATAAGTTTCTTCGGTTTTTAATAAAACTGACAAAATGTTAAGCAGTGAGAAATATCCATTTATAATAAAACTAACAAAATGCAATGAAGTTAGTTATATCAGTTTTTAATAAAACTAACAAAATGCAATGAAGTTAGTTATATCAGTTTTTTAATAAGCAATGAAGTTAGTTATATCAGTTTTTAATAAAACTAACAAAATGCAATGAAGTTAGTTATATCAGTTTTTAATAAAACTCACAAAATGCAATGAAGTTAGTTATATCAGTTTTTAATAAAACTAACAAAATGCAATGAAGTTAGTTATATCAGTTTTTAATAAAACTCACAAAATGCAATGAAGTTAGTTATATCAGTTTTTAATAAAACTCACAAAATGCAATGAAGTTAGTTATATCAGTTTTTAATAAAACTCACAAAATGCAATGAAGTTAGTTATATCAGTTTTTAATAAAACTAACAAAATGCAATGAAGTTAGTTATATCAGTTTTTAATAAAACTCACAAAATGCAATGAAGTTAGTTATATCAGTTTTTAATAAAACTCACAAAATGCAATGAAGTTAGTTATATCAGTTTTTAATAAAACTAACAAAATGCAATGAAGTTAGTTATATCAGTTTTTAATAAAACTAACAAATGCAATGAAGTTAGTTATATCAGTTTTTAATAAAACTAACAAAATGCAATGAAGTTAGTTATATCAGTTTTTAATAAAACTAACAAAATGCAATGAAGTTAGTTATATCAGTTTTTAATAAAACTCACAAAATGCAATGAAGTTAGTTATATCAGTTTTTAATAAAACTCACAAAATGCAATGAAGTTAGTTATATCAGTTTTTAATAAAACCACAAATGCCATGAAGTTAGATTATACTCAGTTTTTAATATCAGTTTTTAATAAAACTAACAAAATGCAATGAAGTTAGTTATATCAGTTTTTAATAAAACTAACAAAATGCAATGAAGTTAGTTATATCAGTTTTTAATAAAACTAACAAAATGCAATGAAGTTAGTTATATCAGTTTTTAATAAAACTAACAAAATGCAATGAAGTTAGTTATATCAGTTTTTAATAAAACTAACAAAATGCAATGAAGTTAGTTATATCAGTTTTTAATAAAACTAACAAAATGCAATGAAGTTAGTTATATCAGTTTTTAATAAAACTAACAAAATGCAATGAAGTTAGTTATATCAGTTTTTAATAAAACTAACAAAATGCAATGAAGTTAGTTATATCAGTTTTTAATAAAACTAACAAAATGCAATGAAGTTAGTTATATCAGTTTTTAATAAAACTAACAAAATGCAATGAAGTTAGTTATATCAGTTTTTAATAAAACTAACAAAATGCAATGAAGTTAGTTATATCAGTTTTTAATAAAACTAACAAAATGCAATGAAGTTAGTTATATCAGTTTTTAATAAAACTAACAAAATGCAATGAAGTTAGTTATATCAGTTTTTAATAAAACTAACAAAATGCAATGAAGTTAGTTATATCAGTTTTTAATAAAACTAACAAAATGCAATGAAGTTAGTTATATCAGTTTTTAATAAAACTAACAAAATGCAATGAAGTTAGTTATATCAGTTTTTAATAAAACTAACAAAATGCAATGAAGTTAGTTATATCAGTTTTTAATAAAACTAACAAAATGCAATGAAGTTAGTTATATCAGTTTTTAATAAAACTAACAAAATGCAATGAAGTTAGTTATATCAGTTTTTAATAAAACTAACAAAATGCAATGAAGTTAGTTATATCAGTTTTTAATAAAACTAACAAAATGCAATGAAGTTAGTTATATCAGTTTTTAATAAAACTAACAAAATGCAATGAAGTTAGTTATATCAGTTTTTAATAAAACTAACAAAATGCAATGAAGTTAGTTATATCAGTTTTTAATAAAACTAACAAAATGCAATGAAGTTAGTTATATCAGTTTTTAATAAAACTAACAAAATGCAATGAAGTTAGTTATATCAGTTTTTAATAAAACTAACAAAATGCAATGAAGTTAGTTATATCAGTTTTTAATAAAACTAACAAAATGCAATGAAGTTAGTTATATCAGTTTTTAATAAAACTCACAAAATGCAATGAAGTTAGTTATATCAGTTTTTAATAAAACTAACAAAATGCAATGAAGTTAGTTATATCAGTTTTTAATAAAACTAACAAAATGCAATGAAGTTAGTTATATCAGTTTTTAATAAAACTAACAAAATGCAATGAAGTTAGTTATATCAGTTTTTAATAAAACTAACAAAATGCAATGAAGTTAGTTATATCAGTTTTTAATAAAACTAACAAAATGCAATGAAGTTAGTTATATCAGTTTTTAATAAAACTAACAAAATGCAATGAAGTTAGTTATATCAGTTTTTAATAAAACTAACAAAATGCAATGAAGTTAGTTATATCAGTTTTTAATAAAACTAACAAAATGCAATGAAGTTAGTTATATCAGTTTTTAATAAAACTAACAAAATGCAATGAAGTTAGTTATATCAGTTTTTAATAAAACTAACAAAATGCAATGAAGTTAGTTATATCAGTTTTTAATAAAACTCACAAAATGCAATGAAGTTAGTTATATCAGTTTTTAATAAAACTCACAAAATGCAATGAAGTTAGTTATATCAGTTTTTAATAAAACTAACAAAATGCAATGAAGTTAGTTATATCAGTTTTTAATAAAACTAACAAAATGCAATGAAGTTAGTTATATCAGTTTTTAATAAAACTAACAAAATGCAATGAAGTTAGTTATATCAGTTTTTAATAAAACTAACAAAATGCAATGAAGTTAGTTATATCAGTTTTTAATAAAACTCACAAAATGCAATGAAGT